>JAXQQM020060013.1:0-43563 GCA_034641835.2 Pinus albicaulis | reverse complement strand
ATCTCGGAAGGGAAAAGAAGGAGACACACAACAAGAAAACAATCATGAAGCAAATGTGACAGGTGATGTGTTACAAGATGCTTTGATTCTTTCTTTCGAAAATGTTACCGATTCTTGGGTTGTAGATTCAGGGGCTTCATTCCATGCCACACCTGATAAGAAATATTTTCATGACTATGTTCAAGGAGATTTTGGACAAGTTCGTTTGGGTGATGATAAACTCTGTAAAATTGTTAGAATGGGTAAAGTTCTTGTAAAACAACAGAATGGAAACCAATGGCTACTAAAGGAGGTAAGGCATGTTCCAGATCTGAAGAAAAATCTGATTTCAATAGGGTAGTTAGGTAGTGAAGGTTGTGTGACAACTTTCACAGATAAAACTTGGAAGGTCACCAAAGGAGCGCTGGTAATAGCAAAAGGTGAAAAGGTTGGTACATTGTATTTATGCAATGGTATTTCTAACTCTGTTAATGCTTTAACTTCCAAAGGAGCAGATGCAACATTATGACATCATAGGCTCGGACACATGAGTGAGAAGGGAATGAAGATTCTTCACTCAAGAAATTTGTTGCCAGGTTTGAAGAATGTTGATTTGGATTTCTGTGAAAATTGCATTTATGGAAAACAAAAGAGAGTCTGATTTCTCAGAGTTGGGAAAGAAAAGAAGAGCGAAAAATTGGAGCTTGTGCATACAGATGTATGGGGACCCGCTCAGGTATCATCTCTCGGTGGCTCTTGTTATTATGTTACTTTTATTGATGATGCAACTAGAAAAACATGGATTTATTGTATTCAGAATAAATCTCATGTATTTGATACTTTCAAGAAATGGAAAGCTTTGGTTGAGATTGAGACAGGAAAGAAGTTGAAGTGTCTCAGATCAGACAATGGAGGTGAATATTGCAGCAAAGAGTTTGATAGGTACTGCTCAGAGCATGGAATTCGTAGAGAGAAGACAGTTCCAAGAACACCACAAGAAAATGGTGTGTCAGAAAGGATGAACAGAACAATCATGGAGCATGCAAGGTGCATGAGATTGCATGCAGGATTGCCTTTAAAATTTTGGGCAGATGCTGTAGATACTGCTATTTATCTAATAAACAGAGGGCCTTCAAGTTCCTTGGATGGTGGTATTCCAGAGGAAGCATGGACAGGTAAAAAGGTAAACTACTCTTTTTTAAAGCCTTTTGGTTGTGAGGCCTTTGTCCATATTAATAAAGAAAACAGAACAAAGCTTGAGGCAAATCAAAGAAATGTACCTTTATTGGATATGGTGCTAATGATTTTGGTTATCGCTTATATGATTATGAAAATCACAAAATCATTAGGAGCAGAGATGTAATATTCAATGAAAAGGTCTTGTATAAGAATCAGTTGTAGGAAAAGAAACAAGAAAAAGAAAGCAAGGAATATGCGGTTCTTGATGAGATATCTGAAAAAGTAAAGGTGCCTGAAAATAATAATAATCAACAACCACAGCAGCAACAACCACCACAACAGCAACAGGCACCTCAAACACCTGAAAGTGGTGTTATAAGATCTACCAGGATAAGTAGACCCCCTGAACTATACTCTCCTTCATTATATTATTTATTGTTGACTGATTCTGGTGAACTTGAACAACAGCAGCAACCACCACAACAGCAACAGGCACCTCAAACACCTGAAAGTGGTGTTAGAAGATCTACCAGGATAAGTAGACCCCCTGAACAATACTCTCCTTCATTATATTATTTATTGTTGACTGATTCTGGTGAACCTGAATGTTATGAAGAAGTAATGCAAGTTGAAAGCAGGAAGAAGTGGGAGCTAGCCATGGAAGAAGAGATGGACTCCTTAATGCATAACCAGACTTGGGACTTAGTTAGGTTGCCTGCAGGTAAAACTACACTACAGAATAAATGGGTTTACAGGCTGAAGGAAGAAGATGGAGGAAAACAGAGGTACAAAGCTAGACTTGTGGTGAAGGGGTTTGCACAAAATAAAGGTATTGATTTTGATGAAATATTTTCTCCTGTTGTTAAAATGAATTCAATCAGAACTATTTTAAGTCTTGTAGCAGCGGAAGATTTACATCTTGAACAGTTAGATGTAAAGACAGCATTTCTCCATGGAGATTTGGAGGAAGAGATATACATGTAGCAACCAGAAGGATATGAGGTAAAAGGGAAAGAAAAATTGGTGTGCAGGTTAAATAAGAGCTTACAGAAGCAAAGTATGTTGCTGCTACAGAGGCTAGTAAGGAAATGATTTGGTTACAAAGGTTTATGGATGAATTGGGTAAGAAGCATGATATGGGCACACTATACAAAGGATAGCAAAAGTGCCATTCATCTACAAAGAACTCAAAGATTTCATTCCAGACTAAACACACATACATCTCTCAAGTACCATTTCATACTACGCATTGGAAGATGGAGAGTTGAAGCTGGAAAAGATACACACTAGCTTAATCAGATAGCAATGTTGTCACTGGGGAGAAACCGAGAACATGCCTCAGCTAATTGGTCTTCAAGGATGACGATGAAGATGAGAAACAACCAGGTCCAAAGAGGAGTCATTGTCCAAATAGCTTTAGCTGGGCCGATGGAGTTGCTGCACTAGTCTCCTAGGAGATTGCTTAAATGGAGCCTGATTATCTTGTTTACTTTGTATCACAGCATTGGACCCCTATACCTTCAAAGGGGCGGCAACGTCGCCCGTAATTAATCGTTGCCATGGGGGGTCTAGGGGGGGGGCGGCAACGCTTTTCGGAGCCCCCCCCCCCCTGGCGGGGGTTTTTGGGGGCAGCGCCCCCGAAGCTAAAAACAGATGTAAAATTGCCTTGTAAAAATATAGTAATTTCTAGTCAATCTGGGCCGTTCATTAGGCAAATGATCTGACGGTAGAATTTATGTTTAGATTAGGGTTTTTTGCCCTAGAAGGCAACCTCTTGCTTTTTTGAGGGTATTGTATTGCGGCTGTGTATTGTATGTGTATTATCGGAGTGAGAAACAGAGAGGGAGACTGTGAGAAAGAACAGAGGATATTACAGCTGATCTGCTGTAGGTTTTGTCTCTTCATTTTTGCTGGATAATAGAAAGGAAGGACTGGCTGTTCGGGGTGGACGTAGCCCAAACTGGGTGAACCACGTATATCTGTGTCTCTCTGGTTTTATGTTTTTTGTGTGCTTGTATTTTCCGCATATTTTATGTGTTTCATTGCTCTAGTTAAGAGATCTAAGGGTACCCTTTGTGTTACTACCTTATGTTTTCGCTTCTCTCCTTGCCTTTGATGTTTGCTACTAAATGTGTTATCTAAGAATTGATTTTAGTTGATTTAACCAATGTAGTGGATGTTCTTGCCTGCTCTCTGATGTATGAATTAAATGAATCTGCTCTTAGATGTTTGAAAGAGAATTAATTGAGAATTGAAAACACTGGAGGTCTAGAACTATGTCTCTATCTCACTAGGATCCTTTCAATTAATTGAACCTTTCTAAGATCCCCAGCCGGAGGTCGAAGCATTGAGAGTTCAAAATGATCTCAAATTTTAACTTTTGTGTTCTAAATATTTATTGTTTCTCCTCTCTTATCATTTCACACCACACAATCATCTTAAGATCCAATGCTTTAGATGAGTAGCGCCCAACCAGTTTCATGATTGATAATAATCTCTTCTGATTTATATTTCCTAACATCTTGAATGTTCCCTGTAACATCTCTCCTTTGCCTAAAATCCTCTTTGCTCGTCCTTGTCTTATATTGAACCCCTCTTTCCTGATTCCCAACAGCCAACCAAACAAACAATCAAACAAACAAACTCCGAGCCTCATAACTAGCCTAATATCTTAACACTAAGCTTCAATGACACAAAACCTTTGCTTATATCGAGAGATCCCTCTCTGGACCCAGGAGGGCTAGATCCTGAGGTCTGAAAGTGGTTTTGATGTTGTCTCATCTTTTGGTCTTGCCAATCTGGCCAAAACATGGGAACCCCAACAGTTGCGAACAATAGTCATGGGTATGTGTTGATTATCAATGTCTTCCAAGGGGTCTTCTTGTGTTTCATCATCAAGAAATGCTTTTAACATTTGGCATTTTGAGTTTTCAGGCACAGATGGATGATTCATGAATTTATTGATTACATCATCTTTAGTTTGATCTTTGAATTCAAGAGCTTCAACTATTGTCAGTGGTGAACGGATGTTTTGTTCCTAGTATGTATGTTGATGCCTGTGGATATTTACAGTGGGTAGACTTGGTTTGGAAGGCGAGTAAATGACAAATTTTTTTATGGCATCACCTCAAGCAATGGTCATGCTACTTGTCCGGCAACCTATGTAAGCGTCGGCGGTTGCTAACCAAGGTCGCCCCAGTATTAGGGGGTGTCCATCCATCCTAATTTTTGGGTTAACAACTAAAAATTCAGTTGGATACTCCCATGAGTCCACAGAAACCAGGATGTCTTGTAATATTCCTTCTGGTTTGATAACAGATCTGTCAGCAAGTTCCAGCAAGGTAGACGTGGGTTCTAAAGTTGTTATGCCTAACTTCTCACAGATTTATGTAGTTAAGATGTTGATGGATGCCCCTAAGTCAACCAATGTGTTTGGAAAGGAGTGGCCAGATATTTGTACAGTTTCTATGGGGTTCCCTGGATCCTCATGTTTTACGGGTGTTTCTTTACCCAATAGTAAGTTTGAAAGTTCCCCTACCACATGGGAAGTGGGTACAGTTTTTGATTTCCTCACTTGTTTCTTTCTGCACAACTCTTTAATTGTCTTGGAATAGACAAGAATGTCTTATATAGCATGCAGAAGAGGAATTTTAATGCAAATATTTTTTAATTCCCATAGGATATAAAAATCTAAAGAGACTATTGGTTTAGGCAATGTTAGTTTCTTAGGGAATGGAGGGGGGGAAATAATAATATTTTCAGGGTTCCTTTGGCCAACTGTGTCCCTCCCCTCTTTTACCTCTATTTCAGTCATAGTTTTTTGTCTAGGTGTTGTTGAAATTTGAGATTCAAGTTGTGGCAGGGTCGTATCTTCTTTTGGTGAAAAAACATGTCCTGATCTCAACCTAAGTTCATTGTGTTTCTTCTGTTTAGTTTCAGGGTTTGGGTTTTTGACAATCTGAATTAACTGAATATGCCTATTGTTAGGATTAGGATTGGGTTGAGCCGACAGTTGAGGACGCATGATAGGCTGAGGATTGTGTTGGACTGGGTATGGAGCTGGTAATATAGGTTGATTTTGAAACCCTATCCCCATTGGTATATTGGTCATTCCTAGAGTTCACTGCCAGTTTTGAGACCAATTTGTGGTCTGTGAAAGGGAAGCAGACCACTAGGACTGATAGGGATTGTTTTGCCAGTAAGGGGGAGAACATAGAAAACTTGGCCAATTATTACTTGAATAGGGTTGTGTTTGCCAAGGAGGCATAAGAAATGATTGATATGGCCAAGTAAAAAAAGGTGATTGGTTATGCCAAGATGTTGCAGGGTTCTACTGGTTAAAATGTGGAGAAGAAAAGAACTCAGGCAGGTCTTGTGGCGTACCTGGTCGTGCTTGCCACTGTCGACGCTGGTTCATTAGATAGACTGGTTCTGTATCTTCTTCTTCTCCTTTAAAAACCACTTTCAACCCCAAAAGTGAAGGGCAATGGTCAGCGACATGGTCCTTGGTACAAATAGCACATGTCTGGACCATGTCTAATGGACATTCCCGTTGGCTGTGCTGCTTTCGATAGTGTGGAAAAAAGACAGCCAAGTTTTGTTATGCTATAGCTTGCTTCTGTTTGGCTTGTAGGAAATCTAGTTGCGTTTTCAGGGTGCTTAAGATATCAGTTTTAAAATCTTCTAAAATATTACCAAATTCTGCTCTGGTCACATTGCTATCAGACTGCTTAGGATTCCTTGTAGCTGAGTCTCACCCGGTTGGACTACTTCGCGTACTACGCCGAGAACACCTGATACATAGTGAAATAATGTCATCATATTCTTCTTGATAGATGTCCCCTTTTCTCATTATGTTAAGTGTTTTGACCCATTATTCTTTCATTCCCTTAATCATCGTCACTTTTAAAATATCTTTAGATAGTGTAGTATATGGAGACCTTTGCAAGTTATATTGAAATCTTTCGATGTATTATTCTAATGTCTCATTGTCCTTTGAAGACATATTGAAGATTTCATATGTTAGTTTTCGAGTCCGAAAATAGTCTTGATATTTATTAAGAAAAGAGTTTTTAATCTGACCCTAGCTATTAATGGTTCCTCCATCGAGCCCCATAAACCAACTTAATGTTGTTCCTTCAAGGTAGAGGGGAATAATTCCATTTTTTGAGGGTCAGTGGTGTATTCATATCCCCTACATAAGACATCAAATTCAAATAAGAATGCATTTGGATCTTTCGAGTTCAACCCATGGAATGAGGGGATGTTTTGTAATGGAATGGCTTTCATAGGGCATTTGCAGCCGGATCAACAATGGGATACTCTAATGTTGATGTCTGCCTCTGGTTTTGGTTGTTTTCCATTTGATCAAAGATATGCCAATAATCTTCGGGGATTTCTTGTTTTGTAGGAATAATCTCAGTGGAATTAGGGAGTGGATGTGGAGGAAGCCTTACAACACTTCCTCGATCTGGGATGCTGGGTGTCTCTGTCTCAACCACTCTTTCAAGGGATCCAGGCTCTTGAGTTTTTACCTGTACCACACTAATATTTTCTCCCTCACCATCCTGCAAGTTGCAAGAACCTCCCTCTCTTTAAGGGTCAGGACTTATGTGATTAGCAGTTTGAAGGCTTTGTTCAGACCCTTTTTTTTTCACTGTGAATCTCGACGTGGGCTGCATATGGTGAGGTTGCTACCTGAGGGAGTGTAGTAGGACTCTGAGTAGGAATGGTTCTGGGTCCTATGGATGCCTGGGATTCAACCTTCTTAATGATTTAATCTATATATGTTGTTTTTCCAAGGAACACCGGTCCTTTGGGTTTTGTGGATTTAAGTGGGGGATTTTGATTTTTTTCTATCTTCTTCTTCCTAGTCATAAAACAAGAGCACCTATCCTACTAATCTCTGCACAATTACTAAAAAGCGGGCTGGAGAGAAAGCGTTTTTCTTGCTAGTATGCAGGTTCTTACCTCTCGTTTTCAATACCCAATTCTTTCATAGAAAAAGGAAAAAGAAATAAATTATATCACTCTTAAACACTCTCCCCGGAAACGAAGCCAAAATGTCAGTTCATAAAGGTGACTTGTTACAGGTAACTTGAATGCTTTTCATTTAATTATCAACTCAGGGCAAGTCTTGTTATTTCAAGAGTGTAAGCATAGTATATGCAAGTGACATCGGGGGAAAACTACTCTAAATTATCATAAGGAAGACTGTCTAATTCTCAAAGTTCAATCAAATCAATTTGGAAGTGAATTATATAATGCTTTTGACTATTCCAGGGAGCTAACTCTGTTCTAAGCCTATGCAAAAGTAACTACTCAGGGTTGGAAAGAATAAAATACAATTGAACAACGTGCTTTGATGAATTGAACAACAACTGTAATGAATTGAACAAAAACTCTAATGAATTGAACATCAATAAAATTATTCTAATTTTATAATGGAATTCTCTTTTAATCAACTAATGAAAACCTTTTGAATTAAACATCATGGCAAATGATCACAATGATAATGAAAATATCCAACCATAACTACATGCAGAATTGAATAAAAGTCGTGTTAAAACTAATCAAACAATTATAAAAGCATTGGATAATGATGAAAGAATTTAAAAAATTATGAAAGCAGTGATTTTATGCAAGAAGGCATGAAGGGTGAACTAGTCTAATGAAAAAGGAAGTTGCGGCATCTTACATTCGCAATTAACAAAGTAAACGATATCTTATGGAATGCATTAAATAACTGGAAACACAAATTTTGTAAATGTATAACACATAAATAACAGAGAAGCTCCTAGGGCTGGGCCCAAAGCCACAAAATCCTACTGCCAAGGAATACTCAGAGATTATCTATTCCAAAAATGTCAGATTATTTATTAACATTAATACAAATTGACGAGTATGTCCTGATACATCTATTACAGAGAAAAATCTATATATATATCTGGTTCATCTCCGGCCTTTTAAAGGAAAATTTAGAAGTAGTAACATATCCTTTCCATACGGTACCCTGCTGCTTCGTGGATGTCATTTGAGTACTCCAAGCATATATGTGCCTCTCCATCTCCCGCCAATCCATAGGAGCCATTATGATCCCATTTTCCTCCCTTGTCAGCTGCCTTTTGGTCATCAACAGTTCAGCTGCTTTGCTTCCCTATCAATAAAGATATGACAAGTTAGTTCTTACGTTATTAAACACTCCTTTTATCATTAGTTCATTTTGCCTTGGCTTTACGTTATTTCCCTTTAATTTATTGCTAATATGAGGGGAAAATTCATAAAAGTACATAAAAAATCATGGTAAAGAAGGGGTGAAACATACCTTCTTCTCGGCCCAACACTTACCCGAAACTTCAATTCTTGTATTGTCTCTCTTACTTTGTCCATCATGTATTTTTTGGCTCTGCTCGATACACATCTCTCATTTTGGGAGGTTCTTTCTATTGAGTTCATATGAATTGCTGGTTGTCAAGGAAACTTATGTTCAATCTGTTGATGGTGAGAGGTAGAGTGATTATCCCTCTATGCGTTGGAGACAAAGAGATTTGGTTGTGCTTCCAGATGCACTCTGATGGTAGCTAGGTGAAGGACTGTGTGTAGACTACATAGCTGCACTGCTGATTGGAGGATCTCGCACCTCTTGAGAAGAACAAATATAAATTAAAAAAAATCAAGGATGACAGTGAGGTAGGCTTTGGAAAGAGACATGCAGGGCTACGTAGAGGGAAAACTTAACAGAGAGAGTGAGCAGGAAGAAAAAAAAAAAGCCAAAATGAAGTTGATGGAGAAGAAGGGATAGTAAGCATTTGGATGAAGCGCATTTGGGTTCAAAGGAGAAGCTTGAGGCAAAGCGCACCTGCTGTTATATGAGTGGGTGAGAGGATGTAGAGTTGAGAGCGTAAAAGATGGAGAGGGATGGGTTAGAGGGAGGATGGAAGGGGAAGACATCGTGGAGATAAAGGAGCTTTTAAGCTTTCCAGGGAGCATAGTCTTGATAATGATCAAGCATGATAGGAAAAGGGAGATGGATCAAGCCCAATCTGGAGGAGCTTGCACTGATATGCTTAAAAACACAAAATCATAGCATACAGAGTCGATGGGAGAAGGCTTGATCTCGATAGAGAGGAATAAGCCAAGGTCAATGCTATTGAAAGGATAGGAGATGAAAGAGATGAGGGGGATTAAGTCATCGACTCGACAAGACCTGTCAGGCTTGAGTATAGCGCTGCAGTAAGGACCATAATTATACAAAGTCTGAGAAGGATGACTGTTTAGATTGGAGTCCTTGTTAATTTTTTTTGTCAAAATCCTCTTGCTATTACAATGAGACTGTGACAGGGGAAGGAAGCAGACCTTGCTAAGGTATTGGGGTGAAAGATACCTCATCTTGGATTCTTGTTTCTCCTTCGAGCTGAGATAATTATCGATTGGCCTGGTGATCTGCACTAATATTATTTTCTTGCAATATGTGTTTGAAAGTGACACTGCCCAGATCTATTAGATTTTGCCTAATTCTGTTGACTATTTGGCCCATTGCTACATTTGGAGGAGTTCTCAAGTTGAGCATGGCTTGAATAATTATAGCTGAGTCTCCCATGATTATTGGATTCTGTATTTTCCTTTTTTTGAGGATCATGGTGCCCATCATTAAACTATATGCTTCGGCCCTATTGTTAGAGGTTTTTCCTAATCCCCATTCATAGGTGACGGGATTGGTTCCACCCAGATCTAGGAGAATGCCCCCTGCACCTGCTCTTCCCGTATTGTTTTTTTATGCCCCATCAAAGAGGAGGCAATGATTTTTCCTATTTTTCATCCACAAAATGAAATCATCCTTTTTTAATCTTATTTTCCAATTTTGAATGGGAGTTTTTATTTTGGGACTACTTTTCCAGGTGCTTTTTCCTGTTGCAAAGCTTATCCATATCCTCTCTTCCTATTGGATCTGGATGTTGTCAATTTCTCTCAAGCCTTTCATGTTTAAAAATTCTATTGTGAGCCCCCATGTCTTTGACATAACTTTGCCAACATTTGGAGATTGAACTTTGAGGATTTGTTGATTTATGGATAACTAGATCTGCCAGCAGAGGAAGGATGGAAAACTTCCCCAAAATATTTTAATGGTGTGCTTTTGCTTTAGAGAGTAGGGATAAGTTTTTTTCCAATCTATGAAAAAATCATTAAAATTTCTTGAGAAATTTAGGTTGATTTCCAATGGGCTCACTGACAGGTTCCAACATTCTTTTGTAAAGGGACAACCAAGGAAAAGGTGCTGGATACTTTCTTCATCATTCAGGCACATGAGGAACCTTGAGGGACCTGAAAAGCCTTTCCTTTTGAGGTTGTATGATGTAAGAAATTTACCTTTTAAAAGAGTTCATACAAATATTTTAACTTTGGTTAGAGTTTCAACTTTCCATATTGACTTCCATGGTGCCCAATCTTGATTATTTTGCTGTGCTTGAATGGTCATATACCCTAATGTGATTGAGTAATATCCTCCACTCGGGTACCAAATGAAGGTGTCTTGGGCCTCCTGATTAGTTGGCACAGCTCCCTTAAGTCATATGACTAAGGAATCCCATTGAATTTTTAAGTTGTGTGTCAATTTGGGTATGTGCCAATCCACCCAATTTTTGTTCTTCCAACGAGAGATAGAGTGCAAGGTGATCAACCCCTTAGTGCTCATCCACCTTTTTAAATCATGGAGATCTATATAGGAGGGATTTGGAGAATTCCCCATTATTCTATAATCCCATAGTAGAACACTTATTTCGTTTCTAGGTAGCTTAAGGGTATGCTTTATGATGATGGGAAGGAATTTTTTAACAAGCTTCCACACTTGTGAGCATGGTTTGGTTGGAACACTTCCATCTAGGAGAAGAGTTTGGTGTTGATTCATATATTTTGAGGCCATGATTTGTTTCCACAAACAATCTTTCCCAGTGATAAGTCTCCAAACAATTTTTTCCCCAAGGGATGCATTCATAATTCCACGTAACCTAATAGATAGGACTCCCTTATCATAGGGATGTGTTACCTGATCCCATTTTACCAAACTGAACTTTTTGGTTTCAGTCTTTCCGCCTTACCATAAAAATCCTCTTATTATTATCTCTATTTGTTTGTGGGTGTTGATCGGTGCCAAGATTGCTTCAAATTGGTAAATTGGCAACACTGTGAGAATGTTTTCATTAGAATCACTCTACCCACTAAATTTAGCCATTGCATGCCCCAAATTTTAATTTTTTTCCTCATTTTTTCAATTTGGGTACTCCATAATTCTACCTTTAGATTTTATTTTGATATAGGGAGTCTTAGATAATGGAAATGGCTCCAATTTTCTTGTGATGGAATCTCTAAAATCTGAGATATTCTTTGTAGGGTGCGAGGGGGCATATTCCAGCCATAGATTCAACATTTTTCATTATTTAGTAGCCCACCTGAGGCCTCCATGAATTTATCCAACACTTTTTTAAACCTTCTGGAAATAATGCATGATGCCCCACCCATCAAAAATGTGTCATCAACAAACAAGGAGTGATTGATGCTTTTAATGCCATGGGAGATGTGGAAGCCGGGTAGTAATCTGTCTCTCCTGCTCTTCTCCAAAGACCGACTTAAATAATCTGCCATTATTATATATAGAAATGGATATAGGGGACATGCTTGCCTCAATCCTTGGGAGCTCTAAAAAAATTCACTTGGCCTTCCGTTTATCAGAGGGGCTAGTCAAGGTCCCACAATGCATGCTCTGATGACTTCAATGATCTCAGTTAAGAAACCAAATTTCTTGAGGAAAATAGTTAGTTAGGTTAATATTACTCGATTAAAATCATTTTACATGTATATCTTTATGATAATTCCTTGCTCTTTCTTTAACATACTTGAATGCAAGGCTTCTTGGAAAATCAACACATTGTCAAGGATCTGTCTATTTGGCACAAAACCACCTTGGTTTTCTGATATAATTTCAGGAAGAAGTTTATTTATTCGATTGGCTATGATCTTTGTGATTATTTTATAAGAAGAGTTGCACAGTGAAATAGGCCAGAATCGATTGAAGGAGGAAGGGCTTGCATCTTTCAGAATTAGAGCCAAGTAGGATGAATTAGTGAATATACCCATTTTGTTTTCCTTGAAAGAATTCCTTATCATTCTAGTTAGGTCCTTCTTGATTATATTCAAATTTTGTCTGTAGAAAGAAATTGAAAAAACATCAGGACCTAGTGCAAACAAAATTTTTGATTTCATCTTCTTCAACTTCTTGTACGATCTCCATATTTTGATTAGCGCTTATATTATTGGGAACATGCTGTAGAAGGGTCTCACAATCTTCATTTTCTCCACTTTCTGTGAGGAGGTTTTTAAAATTTTTATATGCTTCTTGTTTTAAATCATTTGGGCATCTTATCTCCCTTCTCTCAATCTGAATACTGTCAATTCGATTTCTAGTCCTTCTTATTTTCATTGAGTTGTGGAAAAAGGATGTGTTTTTCTCCCATGCTTTTAACTATAGAATTCAAGATTTTAATCCCCACACCTCTTCTTCTATTCTATTTTCTCTATAAATTTTCCAATAGAGAGCCTTTTCCCGAATTTGACTTTCTTTGGTTTCTTCCTTATTTTCCTTTGCCTCTTGAAGTACCTCCATTTTTTTGATTAAATCAACCTTCCTTTTCTGTTTTTTTTTGTCATTTTCCTTGGCCCAAAGTTTCAATTCATTTGTCAATTTTTTAATTTTGTCTCCCACACAAAATAAGGAGAGCCACTGACTCTTTGAGACCACACTTCTGTAATTAATTTTTGCAGATCCTCATTGTTGTTCCATGTTGGGCAGTATCTAAAAGGGATGGGACCTTGGTTTCCCAAAGTCCCAAGAGAGATAACCACCAACTTGTGATCAAATGTTGTTGTATGAATAATTCTCAACGTTGCTAAGGTGTAATTGGATAAAATTTTATCCTGAACGAGAATGTGGTATAGTCTTTCCTTTATGTTGCTGCTGCCTATTCTCTTGTTGTTCCATGTGTACTTTCTGTTGTTGGGAGGGATTTCAAGAAGCTTATATGTTTCCATTTTATTTTCTATTGCATCCCTTGATGGGCCTGCTTGGTACACTCCTTCGAATTTTTCATCCACATTTAGAACTAGATTGAGGTCACCTCCCAATATTACTTTTTTATTTTGGGAATTATTTATGGTCTCTTTAACAATTTTCCAACATTGTTCTTTCTCCCTATAATGGTTTGGTGTGTATATGTTGACCACACAATATTTATCATTGGTGGCTATATCTTTTAATTGTGTTATGATCCAATGCTGCTTTTTTTTTTGTGGCTAAAGCAGCTCCCATTTTTCTTTTCTCCATAGAGTACATATATCCCCCAAGGCCCCTAGAGCTTGTTGAGCTGTTCCTTCATAGTTTTTTAAATTTTTAATCATAATTTCAGATTCGTGGGCATTGGTTTTGGTCTCCTATAGCATTAGTACGTCTGGTATTTCGATTGCTAGTATATCTTTGTTTTCATTGATTTTCGTTGATGTCCCCAAACCACGACTATTCCAGGAGATCACAACCATTATTTATTTTGATTGGGTGTTGAGGGACCTTTCCCTCTTTGGTGATGTTGGTTTTTCTCTTTATTTCCTGATATTTTCCCAAATAAGGAGTCCATGGGGGGCTTAGTGCCCATTACCATTTCTTTTGCTGCCGCTTCATCTCTCAACTCTTTGTTTGACTTTATTCTTGATTTTTTTGGGTGTTATAAGGTGAGTAAAGAGTATTTTGATTGGTTCCTTGTCAATATTCGGTCAACTGAGGGGGGAGGAGGGATGTGAGGGATATTGTGGGAAGATAGAGTGAGGAGAGGAGGGAGGGAGTGGTGAGGGTGGGGGGGGGGGAGAGGTAAGAATGGGAAGGTCTTAAAGAGGACCAAAAGGGTTGGAAATAGGGAGAGAGGAGAGAGTAAGAGGAGGGTTGAGAGGAGGAGGCAAGGAGGGAGGAGGGCCAGATTGGGAGGGAGCCAAAGGTTGGGTAGGAGGGGGGAGGTTTTTTAGCTGCGTTTATTTTTTACTTGTTCCCATTTTGCTTCTGGAGCTTCTATATCTTCATTTTTTTGTTTTTTTAAGCACCTATTTGCAAAATGAATGTATTCATGAAATACCTTGCATTTAAATGGTATCTGATAATATTCAAGCTGCTATATGTGTGTCCATTTGTCTACTTTGATCTCCACTGCCTACGATAAGCCTTTTCCAAGGTCGACTTCGATGCATATGCTCGCACAGGCGTGAAAGTTCTCCTTTGGCTCGCATTTGTCAATATATTTTCCCACAAAATTCCTTATTGCCTTGACTGATTCATCACCCCAACAGTGGAGGGGGAGATGAGGAATTCTGACCCAAACAGGGACTACACTTGGCAAGCCCATTTCAAGGTCGAAGTCTGGCATCCATCTATTTATATAGAGCCCTCACATGTCCATGAAATATGGGCCGTTTCTGAATATTAGATCCATTTCTTCCCTTGTTTCAAAATGGAAGGTGTAATACCCTCTTCCACAGAATCTGATAGATATTTTATGAGTTATTGAAGAGGACCAGTTCCTCTCATCCCACTTCTGAACCGAGCGAGGAGAAGGCCAGATGCCTGTGAACTGGCCAACCAAGCCACGTTCAGAAAGGGACAATGTTGCTCTGTGAGGAAGGGAAGGAGGGAGGATGATCTCAGAAATTTCATTCAGTTTATTCACCAACTTTGATATGGAGGGTCTGGTTCTTGGGGGACCCATGGAGGAGATCAGTGATGTCAAAGTATCTGCAATTTCGTCCTAAGTAGAGGACGATGATTTAGGGGGAGGATCCCCATCTAGCGGAGGGTCCGAAGGTTCCATTGAAGGCAACATGAGGCCACACTAGTTGGGATGAAACTATAGGGGCTGAGGGACATAGGTCCTCAGGGCACGCACATAGGGGAGATTCAAATCACTGCAGAGCAGCTTTCCGTACACATTAGAATCTTAAAATTAGATTTCTTAGATTCCCTTCGTATACTTGATCACCAAATGAAATTTCCATAAAAACCATATCCACTTGTAATTCCTGGTCTGTTATAGCTTTCTCTGGGCTTGAAAGTGTGAAATTTTCAATCTGAAAAGTCTACAGTTGTAGCGATAGATTTATTTCAATAAGTTATTTACAGAAATATATCGGTAAATATCGAAATAAATACTATTGCAACATTCAAAAATATATATGCAGAGAAGTAAACAATAAAGGACATAAGCACAATAATCAATCACATGTACACAATTGTTTTGGGACAATTGTCCCTAGAAAAACCCAATGTAGGAAAAGTAGTGCAACATATGAGGGTTTTATTAAGTTCTTCAAAAAAATACTCTTTACAAGGAATATACTGGCAGATAAAATCTGAAAACACCTGAGACAGAATTCTCGGCTCCTCCCGACAAATCCCTGACACTCTGATCAACATCTGCATCTTTCTGTGACTGTCTACGTGTTTATCTGCACAGTCCCTGTGCTAGACTGCGTAAGTCTGCGTAGGATTTGCATGGGTTCACTGTGCTGCCTCCTGTGACCCACTGCGTCTCTTTTTCCATGATCTTAGTCACTAGTGACTCCCTCCTTCTGCTTCTACAATTCTCCGCCTTGCAACTCTCCCACTAAGATCGAATTCTATTACTTCAGAATTGATCTCCTTCGGGTACTCAGTGTATTCCCGACTTGTTTTCCAAATGACCCGCAAGCCCCCTTTTATAATATTCTCGTTGATGAATCAACGAACCAGATTAGAAGTCTAATCAATGGCTAAGATTAAAAATTGACTTGATCTTTTTTTTCTAGAAGATTCACACTCTGACTTATTAAAACCCTTTAATTGTTTCATTTCCCTAATTTTAGACTTAGTGTCTCTATTAAAATAATTAATTATTTTAATAAGTCATGAGCTGAGTGGAATTTCCACAAACAGTTTTTGGGTTCTTTGGAATACTGATGTCCAAGCCTCCTTACAAAGTTTGATATTTGGAAAAATTTCTGATGCTAAAAAAATCAACACTCCCTCTTAGCGAGGAAGCTGTTCCAACAATATGCCTACTACATGTTGCTTTGATTTTGAAGCACCCTGTACATTGCTGATCTCTGGACGCTGCCCCTCATCTGTTGTGCTGTTGCCCTTTGTACTGCTACCCATGACACTGCCACTATCACTACTGCATCTGTATTATAGCTCCCTATGAATCCTGATCCTATCCACTCCTGCTACTGGAATGGATTCTTGATCATCCCCATCTTCTCTCTGAAGTATACAAACTTAGTCTTCCCCAGAGCTTTCATGAGAATTTCTACCACCTGTTCTCCTATTGGAGTGTACTTCAACTGAATAGATCCATGTTGTACACATTCCCTGATGAAGTGACACCTGATGTCGATGTGCTTCGACCGATCATGAAACACGGGATTTTTAGAGAGCTTGATGCAACTCTGATTATCGCAAAAGATACTGGTCGCTTCCATTTTCCCCTTTAGTAGGTTCACAAGAAATTTTCGAAGCCATATGGCCTCACACGAAGCTGTGCTAGCTGCCATATAGTCTGCCTCTGCTAGCTCAGTGCCACAAATTTCTATTCCTTGCTGCGTTAGTAAGTCATTCCTGATCCTAAACTAAAACAATACCCACTAGTACTCTTCTGATCTATTGGACCCCCAACCCAATCTGCATCGGTGAATCCACTCAACCTGAAATCACTGTTATGATTTTACTTCAATCCAAGCTTGACTGTTCCTTGAAGGTACCTGAGAACATGCTTGGCTGCTGCCCAATGAGCCCTCTTAGGTTATACCATGAACTGAATGAGGGTATTTACAACATAATAGATGTTTGGCCTTTTGTTTACTAGATACATCAACGATCCTATGAGCTGCTGTTACAGGTCAATTTGGGCATCATCCAAAAACATATATCAGTATCCATTAGGGTCTATCATACTCTAAATTAGTTGCTACATGCCCTAAACAAGTCATCCCATTGATTTTTTTCCTTCATGAAAGTTTCACTGCTTGGATGCTAGTTGAAGTGCCCCATTCAGCCATCAACAAACCCCTAGACTGCAGTCACTACTTTGTAGAGCATCTACTCCCATGCAAGGCTGTGTTGCAAAGGATCTAGGCCCACTTTGAGGTGCGTTGGTCGACTGGGAGCAAATTTTTCATTGGATTACGAGAATATTCCCAACCTTTAGTGGCTTCTAGAAGTTGTTCCAACTTTCACATCATCTGATAGCTTCAAATATGGACACCATGGAGCCATTGAACTTCTTATCCTCATATTCCAATAAACAAGGAAACCTCTTCATCCATTTTTGGAAAATCCATTCAATGTTTCATTTATGTCAAACTACCTTCATCTACTTATCAATAGAGCACTGATCATAGTGCGCAAGAGAAAAATAATTCGTATTAAGTAGAGTTATGCTGGTGATATCACAACTCTTGTAGGTATCATGCATGTAATATTATGCTGCTGAAGCGATGATGCTGGGTGTGATGAGGATGGGGTTGAAGCTGGAGTGAGTGAAATTGAATCGATCAACTGGTTGTACTTATCCTTCTACTTCATAATAAATACATTTGTTCCTTTCCTAATGCACATGTCAATGATGTTATATGTGTATTTACAAATGTAATCGATTCAATTTTTTTTAATTTGAATAGATCATTATGCATTTATGTTGTTTTTTGTCTTTTGTTTTCCATTTCAAGTATGAATCAAACGATTTCGGTTAGATTGAGAGTGACGAAAGAGACAAAGGGAGGTGAGGAAACACGAACATATTACAAGTAGGTTTAATCCCTTATCTATTCAATTTAAGGATAAGGTCAAATATCTTTCTTTCTATTGTTCTAAGTGCACCACCACACTTAGGGAAAGCATACTTATTCGTAGGTTCAATTTTCGTAAAAGAAATTGGAAACTCCACCGGGGATAAACAGATCTTCCCTGGTGGTTTTATCCTTGTCCATCAACCTTTAGTAGACTTTACCTGCTTAATTTTAGTCATTTGAATGTGTTAGAAAAAGTCACGTGTTTGATTGCTTTATTAGAGAGTCCTCTGGAACCAACACATTGTTGGTTTTGACACAGTGCTCTGCATAGCACTGCTGGCTTAGGGACAATGCTTTGCAAGGCACTGTCTCCCACTCAAGGGTGGGTTTCCCCTATGACCAACCAAAATCTATAATATTTTGTCTTTTGCAATTCATTTCAGTGTATTGCTTGCTGAAGTTTTAAGTGACTGATTGCCTCTAGAGACCAGATTGCCTCTACTGTTCTTGCCTCACTTTGGATTTGTTTGATCAATGTTTTTTTTTTTTTTTCTTTGTCATTGTCGAATAGTTCCAAAGGTAAATTTTACATTTGAAAAATTCATTATTTTCAGAAAGAGGAATTGTCATTTCAGTCTTTGTTTCTCTTGAAAGTTTTGAGTGATTGTTTGTGCATTAGTTTCTTTTTCGTTCATCTAAACTTAAAAGGAATTGAAAAGAAAAACATGCATTTGCATATAGGGATTGTGAGTGCTGCATAGGAATAGTTTAGGGAATTGCATTTAGATGTGCTCATTTTTTTATTTCATTCAATCTAATTTCTCTATCACTTGTAGCTAGTTTTTCATTGTCAAAAATTAATTTGAAATGAATGCTTATCATTCTAATTGAATTCTAGGAATTTTCAATACATCTTGTGGTGAACGTGAAAGGAAAAATGATAAGAAAGATCAACATAAAAATTATCTAAATTTATCTAAGGAATCATTGTAACATTAACGATAACATTTAGAGGTCTAGGCTAGAGACGTTTTGAGTGTGATACCTCATTCTATGTATGTAAGTATATCAGAGCTCTTCCACGTACTTTCGGGTATATCGGGCGATGTTCTAGTATGAAAAGTATAAGGGGATGCTCTCACTGTGTGGTTTCGCATTAGACAACACTAATACAGATTGGGCCTCCACATATCTTCGAGTATATTTGCGAGGACAACTTTAGGTTGCTTACCATCCATAGGTAACTGAGTCGGTCGCCTTGTACTTTTGATACACCGAACACAACTTTCAGGGAGATTGCCTGCACGTACATAAGTCCTTGGTTTACTAGGGCGGTATATTACAGTTCAAAGTTGCTTGGTAAAATTTTTTCCTAGCATTACCCTCTTTTGTTTGTTTGTTTTTGTATTAAAATAAATCAACAATCGTAGAATAATATCAACCCTTTCCTCGTCATTCGCATAGGACAACGAATAAACCATCGTTACCTCCAAAAGCTACACCTAGTAGAAGAAGGCACACTCGTCCTACCGAGTTTGGTACATCTAGAACCTTTGGTGTTTAATCTGTTATACCAGAGACATATAATCCTTTGATTACCGAGTCTTGAGTCGTTTTGACTGATCCCGGTTTATCTGCTACTGTCGAGATGGAATCCTCACAGTTACCTGAGGACACTAAAATTCAATCCAATGAAACGGTAAATCCAGAACCCAAGATTTTTCGATTGGAAGTCGATCCAAAAACCATTTTTATTTTTCTAGAACATCTTGATCCTGAATTTGAACAACAAGAAGTTGTTCCCATCCAATCGTCTTATCCTTAGACATCCGTAATCGTCGAGTCTTCCTCTTTATCGTAAAGTTTACCGCCTGAAATTTATCTCAGGCCCGACGGTGAAGTACTTCCACCTAGTTTGATTTCAATAGAGGAATAACTTTAGGAAGAGACAACCCCTTCATATCCCACTCATTTTGGGTCAGGGATTCATTTATATCCATCTTTTCCTCGTTTGACCTATTCTGCTCCTGTTGATCCTTTTCACTCTCAAGTTCTCGTAGATTCATTAGAGTATTTGCTGGGTTATTTAACCATGATAGAGACAACATCCCAGAATGTACCATATGTTACAGCTGCGACATCATCTACTGTTGCTTCATCTTCTATGTTTTCGATGAAACCTGAGTCTCATATTTATGGTGGTCTGTCCGTCCCACTAGGTTACTAGACTTTAAATGGAACCTACTCTGGTGTCTCCTCTAGTCCATGGAGTTCACCCATGTAATCATCTAGAATTATATTTGGTTCATATCTTATGAGTAATGAATGACCTGATCCATTTTTGACATCATCATCTCAATATCAGGCTGGTCCATCCAATTACCATCCATCTTATCTAGTATCTGCTGGATACCCATCTTATGAAAGTCAATATGTGAAATATCCTTATACTCCATATGCTAGGGGGCCACATATTTTTGAGCCATATGGCATTATTCCGTCGTTTTTAGGTCAATAATATGATGGAATTTCTATTTTTCAATGGCAGCCTACTTTTCCTATTCAACTGCAAACGACTGTGTATCAATATCAACCAATTCAACCTGTTGCATCTATACCTACTATGCCTGTTATTTCTTCTATGGCTATTGCTCAGTCTGCTCAAGTGGGTCCTTCAACCCATAACCCTCAAGTTTCGGGTCTACAAACTTCGTCTTCCTAAGCTGGTGTTCAAAAACCATTTGTATCAGGAATTTCACAACCCTAGGCTAGTTTACCTTTGTCACAAGCTTCTACTGGTCTAGTATATTCACAACCGGGTCCAAATTATCCTGGCGGGAAACTGTTTTATCAAATTCCATGGTAACCACAACAACCATTCCCACAGTATCAAGCTTATCCAAGTCTTGGTCAACAAGCCTACCCCTATCTGGGTTACCAACAACAGAATCCATTTGTTGGTACACAACGGCATATTACCCAGGCAATTCCACCTTATCTTGGTTATGCTCAACCTAACCTTAATCGATAATTTCCGTTAGTTGCAACATTAGAGTTACTTGATTTAAACTGACTCACTAATGATCCCATTCATTATTTACCTTGGTGGCCAGTGATTCCTCAGAAATTACCCTCTGAAATTCCAAAATTCAATGGAAATTATAGAGAAGACCCGTCTACGCATATCATGACTTATCATTTATGGTGTTCATCTAATTCCTTAAATGATGATTTTGTTAGATTGCATCTTTTCTAGTGAAAACTTACTGGTCTAGCTACGAAGTGGTACATTGAATTACCATGAGCTTCTTTTGATAATTTTACATATTTAGCTACTACTTTTTTAACCCACTTCTAGTTACCCATTAGATATGAAACTGGAATGGAAATTTTGACCAGCTTTAAACAAACCACTGCTACTCATGTATCGGATCATATACATGAGTGGCGTCGTTGTCGTCGAATGGTTAAAATATTTTTTCCTGAAAATATTTTGGCTGAGTGGTTTATTAAGTCCTTGTTTCCATCTATCACCGAGGATGTGGCCAAATGATCAGGAGTTCATAAATTTTTCTCAAAATTCAAAGTTATAGGATTGGGTCGAAACTAGGATGGTTGCGTATATCTTATCTTCCCGTTTCTGGTGCCGCTAACGATTCAAAAAACCGATGTCATATGAGGAAGATATCACGTTTTGATCGAAAATGCCAAACAAGTAAAATTGTGACAGTTTGACCAAGTTTGACTGGGATGCACAGTCAACAAAAAGGGATGCATAGTTAGAAAAAGGGAATATTTTGAGGAATATTCCTCCCTCAGAACCAATCGAGGTTTGACCAGTGTAAGGATTGTATTGGTTGTACGTGTTTGGAGGGCCAATCATAAGTTGCCACGTGGCCAACCCTGAGGCCGCCACATGGCCCTGAAATGGTAGTGTAAAATTTTGGTGAGGGTCCGCAGGGCTTGACCCTGAGACCTCCTGCTAGGCATGCACAAGCTCTACAATTCACGTTGTTGAGGTATAAAAGGTGTCTTTTTAACTCCTATTTATCTCACATTAATTATCAATCTAGGTACGATTTTTTATTTCAAGAGTGTACTCAGTTTGAGGAAGAAATTTAATCCAAGAGTAATGCTCTACAATGTGTAGTACATTGTTTTAAATACAAGAGTAAACATATGCTGAAAATAGAATCTAATTGCAATGACATGAAACTAAATGCTCTGAAATCCAATCATTCACTCAGCAAACATCAGTCAAGGATGCAGTAATGATAACTCTTTCCTTTAGAAACTGATGGAATTAAAATCAACTAAGAACAAGATAATCAATCTGAGAAAGTGGGAGCAATAACCAGTATTATTTACAGTTGAAAATAGAATTAAATGAAAATAGAATTTGAACTAAATGCTGCTAATGAAAGTAAACTATGCAAGCACTTTAAAATCAAACTCTTTGTAATCTGTAAACTAATGAATCAGAAACGAACAACAAACTGGAATTGAACAATAATGTAAATAAACAACAAACTGTAACTTAGAAGAATTGAACAACAAATCCTATTAAACAGAAATCAACAATCGGAACGGAACAAAAATTGGAAGAGAATGGCAACTGCTGAACAATGAAGCTCTGTTAAAACATAACAAGATAAGTAATACGAGGATTAAGATTCTTGGTAAATTAGAAAGAAACGGCAACGCAATTCACCAATGTAACATGCCGATATTATGAAGCAATTAAGCAGTAAACTATTAAACTTGAAAGCTGTAATGGAAACAAATGAAAACCGTCACACAACAATAATTGAAAGATAATAATACAAACAACGGATCGATCCACCAGGTGTTTCGGGAAATAACTCCCTAGAGGTCATTGGGTCAAAAACCTCCACAGATCAGGGCATGCTATTCAAGAAGGACTCACACAACCAAACTTGTATGCTGAAAATTAGATAACATCGACTGTAGAAATCACGCTTAAATCCTACGTTTGATGAGAATCCCGCGGGGTCCAAACCCCTAGCAACTCTTCTTCCTCTTCAACCTGGAAATCAAGAAAGAACATGCACAGAAATCTAGTTGTACAACATATATCTCTCCTAAATTTTAGTGTAATCCATGTGAAACATCATATAAACAATAATAAATGCTTAATTAACAATCTTTTCACATATGCAAGTAGATATTAACACGTGAATTCAGGAACAAGATGGTTCTTCGTCATTACGAGCAACATGTACAATAATAGAAAGGTGGAGAGATCACCTGAATCCTTCCACGATCTTCGAACAGACAGTCGTTCGGATCCGTCCCGCCCTTGACTCGTTAGGATACTTTCAAGACTTGTGCACACGATATGACATATAAGCTGATGAACATCTCCAGGAAACAAGGGTTTCCTGTAAAAATCTAGGAAGTGCAGGAGGCACGGGAAATCAGACTTGAATTGGGGCTCCAACAAAGTATAATGTCTATAATTTTCTCCCTCCATTAGGCCATGCACATGAGGGGCTTTTATACTCCCTCAAAGTAGTTTCAATCTGTTGGAAACAGTTGGCCATGGGCTGGGGTGGTTGAATTACGAGAATAACCATCAACCCAACCTCAAAAATAGGGATTTTTATATATTTTTTAATGATTTTAATGGCATATGCGGAAAAGTATCTCTGGACTCGCGTATACACGCGGAAAAGTCTGGGCATACCCGCGTATGGGATTTTAAACACTGTTTTTTATGAACTTTATTCAAGTCTGTGGGAATGGGTGCCCAAGGCCAAAGAGACAATCATGAATCACATGAGGGTGAAAAATGATGCTATAACAGATGCCCCCTAATATATGAGGTCAGAAGGGGTACATGATGGCCGAAATGTATTATGTGCATAGAAAGAACTTCTCTAGGACAAGAGAGGACTTCACCAGGTTTCAGCCTGCCAAAAACCAATGAAAGAAAGCAGAGAGTCAGCTCATGTCTGAGGCGCGCATACCCATGCTCAGTCAAAAATATATCCATATAGAAAGTACATAATAGATCCAGAATGTATACAAGTATAGCTAAACTGAAAGTGCACAATGAATCATCTGAGCATGGCCCAGAAGTACAAGTTGGAATCAATGTCCAAGTATCACATATATCAAACTGATCAATAATACTGAAAATGGATGTCTGATCACAAAAGTAACTGAATCTCCAGGTCCCAAATCATAAGGGTTGGAACACATGGTACAATCACGCAACTCGAGAGCCAACATATAGGATGCTGCTGTACTAACACTGCAACATATAAAGGTGGACGACATCACTGGAAGAAACTGAATGGACTGTCAAAATTGAACCAAAAAATGCTGATGCAACCCGAGGTCTTCATCGATCTCGATGGCACAATTCTACACAATGGGAATAAATGAGCTGAAGTCGACCATGTGAGAAATTTTTTGATAACCAGTCAATAATGTATACCATTAACAAATGCGAGACAACCCACCGATAATGAAAATGAGTGTCAAGGTGCCCGAGTACAATCGAACAAGTTTGAATAAATGAGTTGAAGTCGAACACTTGGAAGAATCTACTAATCAGGAGGCAATGATGAATCCCCACTGTCAATAGTGAAGATTCTACCACTGATGACTGCAAACCCTAAGGTACTGACAAAAGACTCTAGACCTTATTCCCAGAGCAATGAGTCAGAGTCGATGGGAAAAGATCTGCTGGAAGGAAGGCATTAAGGCATCCTACATCAGTCCAACGCGAGTGTAACCCGCAGGCCAAGATTTGGAAGGAATCGAACGAAGCAGAGTGACGGAACCAAACCAAAGTACGTTTCTGACATGCACAAGATGAAGCTAGCGCACGGAAGAAACCCTCTAAACCAACCAATAATGAAAGCTGACACAGAGGCGAGATATCCACCAATAGGGTCAAATGGAAATCAAGGTACTGCACGAATCCCAAGTGTGATAATGTATGCTGACGTCGAACATAGGGGAAACCACTCAGTCAAAGACCCATAATGATGATCAAATGCTGAGCACAAGGTCACCTATCAATGATGGAAATAGGGCCAGGGTGCGGCTCTAGGTTTGCTCTCAGAGCAATGTGTCGTAGTCGATAAGAGACAAACCCGCTAGCAAGAAGTCAATGGGGACCTTCTCAAACCAGCATGAGCAGAAGACCAAAACATCTGATGTGATAGAACAAGATACTAACAAGACCGGGAAGGCCGACTGAATAATGAGTCAAGAGACACCGCAGAATGGCCGACTCTGGTTAGACTTCCCTTGAACAAAAGCACGACTCGTGATGACCATGGCAGTAAAAAGTGACACTGTATAAGTCTGTTATGCAGGAGGCAGAACAAACTCTCCATATGATTAGAAGAGATAACCAACCGGGGGAGAACTGAAAAGTGAAACATGGTAAAGGTTGAACCTAGGTCAAAACTAAAACCATCCCAAATGAAGGAAATATATATAAGTATATGTGCTTTGTTCAAGGGCGACAAACTGACTCTGTACTGCCATCAAAACAACGAAGATACATCCCGTTCCCACTCTTTTTGTTATATTTGATTTTTTTGTCTTTTTCATATAATAAGCCTGAAAAAGAATAAAAGAATTCTATGGTACAATGGATAGAACGAGTATCAAGAAACAGATGCACTAGTTCCTGGGATAGGAATGATCCTATGCTCAATGCAAGGTGGCAGAAACTGGTAAGCGATACTCAAAGGAATGTTCCATCCATGGGTAAAAAGGGTGTCAAGTCGCGATAGCTAAGTGCATGTAATGGTTAACTTGTACAGACAACCAAGGTCAAAAGATGGCTTAAACATCGAGTCCAAATGAAGCCGGCTAGAGGCCAGGATAAACAAGTAGCCAGTATGCAATGCAATAGTACAACTCAACAACACTAGGGAGCCTCTAGGGTAATAGCCAGAAAAATGATAGTGAAGAAGAAGAAGAATGAAGCTTCAACACATAAGTCATGCCAGGACTAAAGAGGACTCCCGAGCCTACAGGAAACGCAACATGGGAAACAAGTGATAGCGAGAAACTAACTAGGAAGCCCATGTAAAGGAAGGCTCTAACACCAAGTCATGATTAAATAATCGGTGAGTGAAATGGGTGAAATACTCATGACCTGATGGGATCGACCCTATCGCAAGTGATCAGAATGGAGGCTAGTATGCAAAATGCAACAGAAAAGTGGATTCCCTAACCTATATGCCAATGAAGATCATATACCTACCATGACGAGTCAGCAGTCATGGATAAAAAACCAGAAAAATCTCAACTTCATCAAAATGTACTTGAAAATGTACCAATCTGGGCACTTCCAAGCATCCGGGTTATGCAGCTTAAGATAGATTGAAAAAATAAGCATAACAAATTTTTGCAAAATTTTTCAAATTTTGGGCATAAATACACATGTTACCTCACATTTGGTTCATTGTTACTTGTTGATTTGGGAAAAAGAGCTCTGGAGAAAAAGCCTCTTTCGTCAAAACAGGAGCAATCGATGATCAAACTTCGCCGAATCAGTCAGGTAAGCTCTTAATCCATCATTATTATCAAATTTGTCCATTAATAGAGTTAAAATTTGGAAATTTCACTGTAGAAATATTTGTTTTAATTTAGGGCTCTGCGTATACGCGGGTTCGTATGGACCAAGCCGCATATATACGCGACTATGTACAGGGTAAGTCGCGTATGCGCAACTCGAAATGTAAAAAAACGTTTCTAATGGACAAATGAATGAATTTTTTCAGGATGAATATCACCTGGAGGGAACATGAGCATAGTGCAATTGACAATGAAGTAATGCAAGATCAACAATCGCTCAATATCCTCCGAAATTGTGGACTGCTCAATTTTTTCAAAATGCCAAATATGAAGAGTAATGTTCGGTTACTTGAAATGCTTGTAAATTATTGGGAACTGGAGGAAGATTGCTTCGTGATAGATCAAATGCCCATACAAATAGAGGTAGAAGACATCTACTTCATTACTGGACTTTCACAGAGGGGATACCCAATATATTTACACAGCAAGCCTTTGGGAGGGCTTATTGTGGATGACTATGTCCACGTCTATTGTGTAGAGGGGTCCAAGAAAGTAGGGACTCAGATTGCTATTAAAGATTTGAGAGATCTACACATGAAGTTTCTCCTATTCACCATTGGCAGGGTAGCAGGATCTGCTTCCTTGCATCAGGCATCCAGGACTCAGATGAGCATAGCTGTAGAATGCCTAGCTCACCTATATGATTGGTGTACAACTCTATTAATGAACATGAAGCAACAATTGACTTCCATCCGGAAAGTAAAAACAAAACATTTAGGGTATGGGACCATCTTGATGACATTCTTCTTTGAAAAGATTCCTGGGCTTCGACCCAAAATGATCTCCTCCATCAACAACCCAAGAGACCCAAGAATTGCCCGATGGGCAGATCTGATGAAGAGACTGGGGGGAAGTGAAGTTCCCCGAACCACCGGGGATGATGAGTTCTTCCAATGGTGGGCGGAACAAGTCATCGTAGTGGAGGACTATCCCTATGTCGGGATGGATTTCTGCGATGATCCAGACCTCGTCCTTCCACCTGGCGTGGCATGGGGCACAATCGGTAAGATTGCAATTTTTTAATTATATGATTTTTTTTGGATTTTTTCATTATATATGAAAAAATGTGAAAACAAAACATGTTTTTTGATTGGATTCAAAATGACTTACAATACTATGATGACCATCATACAGATATTGGACCAGTCCGTCCTATGGGCTACCCACGGCATAAGCGCCGCAGAGGCGAGGCAGATACTGTAGACCCAGACAGGATCCTCCATGCTGTACAGAGGAACTTGGAGGGTTTAACTCACCAAGTGCCTATGGCCGCAGTGGAAGATCTACCTGAGGCCATCTAGAGACGGGTAGTAGGAGTACCATGTGACTGGGTGCGATTATTCCGCCGAGTCGCTACTGCAATCGTGTTCTCTAGGAACACGAATTTTGGGCAGGGACCACAGGAGTAGATAGATATGATTACCAGATGACTGTATATTTTTTGATACTGAACATGATCGGGCATAAGCCCTAATTTTTGTATGACTTATGGATCCAATTTTGTATAGTTTTTGAACACTCTGATGGTATATATATACAGCGATTTTTGATGTGATGTGACAAATGTACAAAAATGCATGATGTTTTTGATGATTAAATTTTAATGTATGGAATGATTAATATGCCAATCAATTGCTTGATTAGCTAATGAGTCTGCCATCCAATTGTTTGCTCGAGGAATATGAATGAATGTTAAAAATTGAAATGATCTTTGTAACAAATGTACCCTAAAAAACAACCGAAGTAAAAATGGATGTCGAACCCGATAAGTATTGTTCAACTGCGACACCACCAGCTGGGAGTCCAAAAAAACTACCAACGAATCAACACCCAAAGATATTGCCTCCGAGAGTAGATAAATAACTGCAGTGTACTCTGCTATATTATTGGAAGTAGGGCCAATGCAGACTGCTCTTGATACTAACAACTGACCGGATGGATGATGGAGCACCCAAGCTGCGGAAGCCAAGTTTCGGGTGTGTCTACTAGCACCATTGGCGAAACCATAATGACTCATGACATTCGATACAACTTGCCAAAGCAGATAAAAAACATCACCATCACATCAAAGACCAAAAAACCAGATATGTACAAAACAAAACTAACTATATACAAAAGTAAGATGCTAGGTCGAAGCCTAGGCATAATACCTTTTCAAATAGAGCCCATTTCTGGGCTTCGACAACTCATTTCCTTCAAAATCAACCAAGGTATATGCTCCTTTTTTAAGTAATTTTTTTACGATGAAGGGGCCATACCACATAGACTTAAACTTTCCTGTGCCTAGGGCATCCTTCTCTTGGGCATAGACCAAGACGAGGTCGCCTTCCGAGAAAACCCTAGGTTTGATCACCTTATCGTACTGAACTTTGACTCATTTCTTATGCGCCTCATTCATCGTGGCGGCATCCCGACGCTGCTCATCCAGATGTTCCAGATGAAGGAGATGTTCTTCAAGACTAGAAGTGTCAGGAAGAAGCTCAACAGCTAACTTAAGAGAAGGAATCTCACATTCAATGGGAAATATGGATTCCAGCCCGTAAACTAGTTGAAACGGAGTAAAGCCAGTTGCAGTTTTCACTGACGTCCTGTATGCCCAAAGTGCAGGATACAACATGATATGCCAGTTGGATCGAGCTTTATTAATTGTCCTTTGAAGAATAGTCTTCAAGGATTTGTTCACAGCTTCCACTTGCCCATTGGCCTGAGGATAATACGGAGATGAATGCTCCTACCGGAAACCTAATTTTAGAGCCAACTCAGCCATCATGCTATTCTGAAAATGACTGCCATGATCAGTGACAATCTCTCTAGGAATACCAAAACTAGCAATAACCTAGTTGAAAAGAAAAAGAGCTGCTATCTCACCATCATTCCCAAAAGTAGGCATAGCCTCGACCCACTTCGTAAAGTAGTCTACTGCTACAATAATGTACTTGTGACCTTTAGCTGAAAGCGGGTTACAAGTAGTATAATCAATACCCCACTTTGTAAAGGGACCGACAGTAATGACTGGAAAATGCAGAGCTGGATGAGCGCGCATTTTTCGAGTATAGACCTGACACGGATGACACTTTTTGACCGACTCCATACAATCTTTGAAAATCGAAGGCCAAAAGTATCCAA
This sequence comes from Pinus albicaulis, assembly GCA_034641835.2. Classification (NCBI taxonomy): domain Eukaryota; kingdom Viridiplantae; phylum Streptophyta; class Pinopsida; order Pinales; family Pinaceae; genus Pinus; species Pinus albicaulis. Next base: position 13,800 of record JAXQQM020060013.1, on the reverse strand, counting down.
CACGCAAGATTTTTTGGGCTGTAGCAAGCCCAGATAAATGACCACCAGAAGCTCCACTGTGGCAATCATTCAGCACAGCCTCAGCTTCTTCGAGAGTTAAGCAACGTCTTAGGATTGAATCAACCCCTCGACGGTATAAAGCATTACCAATAATTAAGTAATTCTTAGCCAAGTGATGCAACTTACGGTGCTCATCGTTCGAAAAAGTAGAGGGAAACTTCGCAGTCTGAAGATACACAATGATATCTCCATACCAAGGATCCTGTGGAGAGATGAGAAATAAATGTTCATCTGGGAAGGATTCGTCATAGAATATCTCTTCTCCACAGGGCAACTCAGAGATTAATTCCGCGAAAACCAATGATTTCTTGGACTTGGCAGACATAAAATCAAGATCAAATTCCTGCAAAATCACAATCCGTCTATTGTATTTGCCCCCAATCACTCGCCTGCTGAGAACAAACTGAAATGGATTGGCGGCTGCCAAAACATAAGTTTTTCGTAGAAGAATATAATGTCTGAGTTGCTGTACATCATGGAAAACTGCTAAAGCTAGCTTATCTATCGGAGTATACCGGAGTTCAGGTCCTACCAATCCTCGACTAAGATAGTATATAACATGCTCTGCAAGAGCATCATCCTCCTGAACTAGAACCATACCAATGGTAGATTCTACTGCTGTAAGATACAAAAGGAAATCCCTGCTATAATCAGGTGGACTCAATAAAGGAGTAGAGGTCAATGCTTTTTTCAAAGCATCGAATGAGTGCTGAGCGAAGTCATCCCAAAAGAATGGAACTCCCTTCTTCAACAATCTCATAAATCCTTTGGTAACTTCAGCATAATTTACGATAAATCTCCAAAGAAAATTAGCTTTTCCTTGTAGAATTTGAAGTTGACGAATAGATGATGGGGGAGGCAACCGAAGTATTGCCTCAACCTTGAAGGGATCTACCCTAATCCCTTCCGAAGACACAATGAATCCCAATAACCGACCGGATGTAACCGTGAAAACACACTTGTTCGGATTCAACCTAATCTTGTAGAAACGACATCGTTCAAATACTTGATGGAGGTGAGCAGGATGATCAATTCTCTTTCGAGAACGAGAAGCTATATCATCCAAATACGCCTCGATAATATGTTTGATGTCGTGGAAGGCATATGACATGGCCCGCTGGAACGTAGCCCCAACATTTTTATGACCAAAAGGCATCTTCTTGTAAGAAAAAGTACCCTAGGGACAAATAAAGGCAGTCTTATGCTGATCTTCAGGACGAATAGTAATTTGATTATATCCGGAGAAACCGTCCATGAAGGAGAAAATCTCATTACCGGCACACTCATTGATATTCTGATCTATAAATGGTGTGGGGTAATTATCTTTTGGACATGCTTTATTAAGGTCTCTGAAATCAATGCAAACTCGAATTTTTCCTTGTTTTTTATCTACGGGAATAGGATTCGAAACCCACTCTGTCAAAGGAATAGGGAAAATAAATCCCGCCTTGAGAAGCTTCTCCACCTCGGCTTTGATAGCTACAGCCTTCCTAGGATTGACCTGACGAAGCTTTTGCCTCACTGTCTTAGCATTTTCGTAAGTCTTGATCTCATGCTGGACAATAGATGGATCTATACCAGGCATTTCTTCATAAGACCAAGCGAATACATCCCTAAACTCTTTAAAGAGATCGGTGTAAATATGAATCTCTTTAGGGGAACATTCAGCTCCGATGAAGACATTCTCTATAACATTGGGATCCATGGAAATGTTCACCGGGATAGTCGAAGAAATCACAGCCATGTTCCCTTCAGCATATACCTGTGTTGGTGCTAAAGGGTTTAGGACTGGGTGAACAGGACCAGGAGACAAAGGACTTGGAAAACTTGACTCAACTTCGCTCAAATCAGGTAAAAAGTAAGACCGATGATGGAAATCATCCCACGGTCTATCTATACCAGTCATAGCTTCCAGGATGGCCTCTTCAGATGGAAGAGTGGTATCAAGGCAATCTTGGGCAGAAGAAGAACTAAGTGTCCAAGCCAGAGCCACATCGCCATCCAACTCTTCCGGAGAAAGAGGAGCTGGAATGGACTCTGCAGAGTCAACAATAGATTGATAAGCAATCTCAGCTGCAGACATGGGAAATGCCATTCCACCCACTTGACCTTCCACTAATGTGGAGGTAGGGGAAGGCAAGATCCAAGGATTCAAAAAATAATGAGTTCTGAAGAACTCTCTTCGAATAGGAGCCCTGGAGGATGAAATCGCATTTATATGAACGGTAGGAGGTGGAATATCAAAAGTACCCATCAAAGAAGAATACATTCCAACCCCTAAATTCTCAACAGGCGGCTTGGAATTATCTAACTTTGGAATAGTTGAGTCGGTAGATGCATTCGGATCTACAAGAGAACAGTCTAGTTGGTCAACTGTAACAATCATCCCTTCGTGAGGGAAACAAATAATCCGAAATAATGAGGATGCAATGGCATCCATCTCATAAATCCAGTTTCGCCCCAACAAAAGGTTGTAGTCCAAGCTTGCATTAACTATCTCAACCTCTATATTTACAGTTTTGCCCCCAACACAGATGGGCAAAGCTGGGACAATACCATGTGGTCTGTGAGAATGACCATCAAACACAGTCAGAAGAGTAGCAGATGGAATAGCTGCGGGAGATCCAATTCCCTTCCAGCATGCGAGAGACATCACACATGTGGAAGCACCCTCATCAACGACCGTTCGAAAGATATTGAATTTCCAAAACGACGATTTGATATGAAAATCCATATGTTGGGGGAGTCTCTTTTTAAAATTAGACATATCGAATGTAATCACAAGAGAGTTCTTTGGATCGACAACCCCAATAGTAGTGAGCAGAGCACTGCGCTGAGCTGGACAAGATTGGAGCACCTCAAGGGCCGACATGGCACAAGGACTCTGCGCCAGATCTTCCACAATAGACTAGTTCTGGGCAGCCTTGGCATTTGGATTAATCGTCATACGCTTAGTAGATGTTTTTTGCATCCGCGGTATAGGCTCAACGGTAGACCTCGTGATATGAAGCGGCTCAGTACCATTGGGAGCACCCTTGGCTTTCAAAGACTCATCTTCGCCATAATCGCGGGATCTCATGGCGATATCCACATGCGCACTCATCATGTATATGTTTGACGGAGTTTCCCCTTCCTGGGTGCCCCCAGAGGAAACCCCAGTATTTTGATTCGTGCCAAAAACTAGCTGTTGCCCTTGGGGAAAAGGGTTTGTCAACACAGCCTGTGAACTAGAAGAACCCTGCTGAGCTAACAAGCGCTGCGCATCCGGAATTTTAGGGCAAAGGTGAGTAAGATGGTCTCCAACACATAACTTGCATGGAAACGTCACTTTATTTTTATCCTTTGGACCCTCACCAACATGCTCGTTGGATTTATTTGCATTACCCTTCCCATTCTTGCCATTTTTCTTATTATTGTTCCGTCCCTTCTTCTTCCCTTCGGATTGTTGATTTTCTTTAGGGTTAGAAGTCTGAACGACATTTACCGACAAAGATTGAGAAGGTGATGACTTAGCAGGCACAACCTAACCAGAAGAAGAAGATTGTATAGACAACTGCTGCAATTGACTAAGCAGGTTAGTTGCACCACTATTGATCGACCCAATAAGTCCATCACCATGAGGACCAGGTTTAGTCTTGGATATGTCTAATTTGGAGCGAGGAGCATTGGGAAAATATTTATGAAGGACACCAGACTGAGAATATATCAATTCAAGCTGTTGGCCCTAAAAATAGCCTGCTCCTCAGAAAATACCTCTGAGAGGGATACATCCTTAGAAATATCTGACTGCAGGGATTTCAAAAACCATTCCAAAAGGAATTCTCCTAGAATATAAGCTTTAATAAGCCTCTTCCTTCTCTGCCATTCCTGAATGTGATCAGAAATGTGGGTTGCGTCGTCCTGCTTAAAATTAGCTAGGAGTTCAGTCTCAGCATCATAACGGACAGGAAAATGGAAATGATTTAGAAATATAGTAGCCAGATCTCCAAAAGTAGCAAAACTACCCCCAGTTAACTCAATGTCCCACTTGGCAGCATTTCCAGTCAAGGTGCATTGAAACAATCTCAACCTAATCGAATCCTCGATCAGGGAATTAGATGAACTCCATAAATGGAAAGTGGTGATATGATCAGCCAGGTCCTCTCCATTCTTTCCTTCAAACTTTGGAATGTCTTAAGGTAGTTTGGTAGGAACCGGAGGCCACCCCAGACTATATTGGATTGGAACATTCGTCAATTTCGACAAATCTGGCAAGTTCAACGTTGCCAGAAAAGGTAAACGAGGAGGAGCCTGAGGATTCCATCATTGGTGGGATGAATTCCCAACATTCGGAAAAGAGTAACCTGGATTTGATGAGGCACTAGGTTACCAGAAAGAACTCGTAGAAAATGTTGGGCGATAAGAACCAGCATTTGGAGAAGGACCCCTTCCCAACGTAGAGTTACCAAAGACCGGACCAGTTCCCCCCCCCCGAAGTAATAAATGAAGAGGAAACCCCCTGATAGGGGTTCCATGCATTAGAAAGAGGGGAAAAAGTATGATAAGCACTCGACGAAGGGAAAGAAGCATTCCCTTGTTGACTAGTGAGAAATTGATTCCCTGCCCCCACTGCTGTAAATATAGTGTTCCAACCTGTAAGGGTAGTCGAACTCTGACCTCTAGACCAAGGGTTAAAAATATGAGTCTGAGAAGTAAAAGGAAAATACCCTAAGGAAGGATTCGAACTAAGAATATGCCCACTTCTAAAGGGGAACCTGTGAAAAGAAGCTGACCCACTAGCCATGGAAGACATGGGTGCAGACGCAGTTGTAGCAACGGAAAAGGAAAATGAAGGAATCCCACTACTAAGCATTCCAAAAAAAAAGGGACCAGATTGAGAAGCTTGTGTTTGGGTGAAACCAGAGCCAAACAAAACAGTACTAGAAGCAATCGAAGATATAGCAATTGTGTCTCCTCCTTCTACTGAAGTAGGATTCTGAATCCCTACAACACTCACAGCTGAAGCCGCGTTCCCAGTCGTGGCCATCGAAAGGTATGAATAAGATGGATAAGGAATTTCTGGTCTTTCTGACTCAGGTCCAATGTACTCAACAAAAAACAGATAATCAAGAGGAAGAGGAGATGGAAGTGATTCAGAAAGCTGAGATACTGACTCTACTTCTACTTCTTCTTCCCGCGGAAATAAGACTCTCGAGGTGAGAAAAGCACTCCTCTCGGAACCAACACCGGAACCAACTACAAAACCTTCAAGCCCTTGTGGAGGATCTCTCTCCGCTGCGTCATATACCACTGGGTGATATTCACCTGCTATATTACTCCTACGCCTTCTTGAAGAAGGCTCAATAGTTTTGGGAGATAACCCCCGAACTCTCCTCGATCGACGAGGCGCTTGATCAGCCACTTTAATAGATTAATTAGACTCAACAAAGTATAAAGCTAAGCAAGCTAGGAGAAAAAAGCACTCACTACAAAAAAAATCCCGAAGATGCAACCAAGCAAGCAGCCTTCAGGTATTTCCGCTCTGGGTGATTAGGACCAGACACCAAAATACGAGAAAGCGAAAAATAGGACCTCCCGAAAGTAGTCTGGGATAATTACTTCCCAGGCCTACTAGCGAAGGTAACAGAAACAGTTACGCCGACCTCCTAACAACAGCCTTTGCCGGTGCAAGTACCCAAGCTTCGTCAGGGCACCCTCCAGAAGTACTGTTGGAAGTGATACGACATCTGCCTCAGGTACCACGGGTATTCCCCCCCGCAGTCACCTGTGTGGTACCTAGGAATGGCAACTAAGGGCACCAATTCATGTCAGTAGCCGGGCGGAACGGTCTTAAGGCAAGATCTAGTAAATCGGAGAGGGGGTATCTCTCGTCTCAACCTTCACTTCCCCTCGCGCTTGACTCTCTGGAGGAGAGCTTTCCCGGTCCACCTAACGGAGTTGGATTTCGCTCATTTAATAAACTTCTATGTTTTAGTTTGAGTGGCCTTGGAGAGTTAACTCTCCACTCACCTAATCCAAGGCCCTACAACCTAGCTAGTTGATGTATGACACTTAATAAAAAACTTGCTAGTTGTTTTTAAATTAATGCGCTTATTTTAGTTGGCTGTTATATTAAGTCAAGGGAATATGGAAATGAAACTTGTGATGTTTTATGACGCAGAAAAGAAATTAATGAAAACCAAACTACATGCAGATGCAATAATTTCATTTCGATGAAAATAAATTTCTACACTGGTTCTACGAGTCTATTTTTTCTTTTTCAGATATCAAACTCACACTCGCAAAATTTATGAAAAAGACTACAAATGTTCAAGTGAACCTAATGCAAATTACTAAGAGCATGCCAATTCTAAGATGCAAAATCTAACAAAGAAAAGAGAAATTTCCACGAATCCCTCAGTTCTATCACTTTTCCGGTTGTCCACAAAGCTAGTTCCCAAATCAACAACTCTCAGTATAAAGACACCAAAATATGCTCGAAATAAGAGAAAGAAACCAATAAAAATTCCTTTCCCAAATCAAGTCAGAAACCGAAGGTAAGAAATCCCAACAAGGCTTCAAAAGATGAAAAGAAACCAAAACAAAAATGCAAAACAAAAGCAATGGCAAAACAAAATGTTTTTGAGATTTTTGAATTTGATAAAAGAAGACTTCAAAGAGACCAAGAAAACTATCCAATCACCAAGCCAAACAATCTCCGAATTTCAAGAAAAACTCCAAAAATAATGCTCCAAATCTTATAGTGCCACTTAGTAGCAAGATTTATACGAGCAAAAGGAAGACAAGAAACTCAGTAACTCAGCCCAGAAGGATAGCACAATCTTGTAGCAAACAAAACTTCAAAGACCCAAAAATGACTCTCCAAAAATTGCAACAAGACCTAGTCACATGAAATCAAGAAAACCAACCGAAAAGCAGGAAAAAATTAAAGTGCAAAGAAAAACATAAAGTGAGGAAAGAGCATATGAGCAGAAGCTCTCTGTCCTGATTAAGCAGAATAGCCAAGAATCCCCAAAAAGAGATCTCGGTACTCGAACCAGAGATGCAAGCACTAAAAAAAAATATTTTCCAAACGAGTCAGTCTTCAACCAAACAAGAGAGAAAAAAAACCAATAACCACTATCAACACAATCCAGAGACTATAAGGACACTGCAGAGACAGGTCACCATAGGCAGACAAGACCAAAAAGTCAAGAAATCAAAAATTTCAAAATTTTCCCAGGCATACGCTACTTATCAGTTTTGCAACACGCGTGCATACGCGACTGAGGCAAAGGAAAAAACACGTATACGCGACTTCCTTTCACCAAACCTACGTGTATACGCGTCTGTGTATAGGCAAACTAGCACATGGAAAGGTAAATAATGAAAAATAAAAATGATCAAGCCTGGCTAAAGAACCAGGTCTTTAGTTTGATCGAGGAAAAAATAACTGGACTGGAAATAATGATTAAAACTGTCGGAAACCTTTAAAACACCTGAAACCACCCAACAGGGGAATCACAAGAATGCGGTCCCCAGCAGAGTCGCCAGTTCTGTTCCGGGAAATAACTCCCTAGAGGTCGTTGGGTCAAAAACCTCCACAGATCAGGGCATGCTATTCAAGAAGGACTCACACAACCAAAATTGTATGATGAAAATTAGATAACATCGACTGTAGAACTCACTCGTAAATCCTACGTTTGATGTAGATCCCACGGGGTCCAAACCCCTAGCAACTCTTCTTCCTCTTCAACCTGGAAATCAAGAAAGAACATGCACAGAAATCTAGTTGTACAGCATATATCTCTCCTAAATGTTAGTGTAATCCATGTGAAACATCATATAAACAATAATAAATTCTTAATTAACAATCTTTTCACATATGCAAGTAGATATTAACACGTTAATTCGGGAACATGATGGTTCTTCTTCATTACGAACAACATGTACAATAATAGAAAGGTGGATAGATCACCTGAATCCTTCCACGATCTTCGAACAGACCGTCATCCAGATCCGTCCCGCTCTTGCCTCGCTAGGATACTTTCAAGACTTGTGCACACGAGATGACATATAAGCTGATGAAAATCTCCAGGAAACAAGGGTTTCCTGTAAAATTCTGGGAAGTGCAGGAGGCACAGGAAATCAGACTTGAATTGGGGCTCCAACAGAGTATGATGTCTATAATTTTCTCCCTCCCTTAGGCCATGCACATGAGGGGATTTTATACTCCCTCAAAGTAGTTTCAATCTGTTGGAAACAGTTGGCCACGGGCTGGGGTGGTTGAATTACGGGAATAACCATCAACCCAGCCTCGAAAATAGGGTTTTTTATATATATTTTTAATGATTTTAATGGCATACGTGGAAAAGTATCTCTGGACTCGCGTATACACGCGGAAAAGTCTGGGCATACCCGCGTATGGGATTTTAAACATTGTTTTTTATGAAATTTATTCAAGTTTGTGGGAATGGGTGCCCAAGGCCAAAGAGACAATCATGAATCACATGAGGGTGAAAAATGATGCTATAACACCAGGGACGGGCCTGTCACCACCAGTGAAACGACGCTGGGCTTTACTCCAGAGTTAAGAAATTAAACGGAAACAATATCTTTTATTAATCATGCATAACAACATTTACAAATAGTCGTACTCTGTTTTAATTAACAAGAGTCGATGAAAAATTCTGAAAATTACAACAGGAAATCTCTCCATCCCCCAAATACATAATACATGCTCTCCTTTTATAATTAGAAAGAGGAGAAAGTAAATAGTAAATATGATCCCTCATAATAAGATTGGATTGTCCCCAACAAGTTGATCAACAAGAAAAGATATTTCCATCAATCATTCAACAGGAACATGTCAAATTTGGTATTGCAACTTGAAGAATTTGGAAAACGGCCACAATAGCGAATATGGGAAAATCTTCCTAAGAGAACCTTCTGTTTCTCTTAATACAGGCCAAATTTGGGCAAAGAGTTATTTGTTGAAGTTAATTCGGTTCGTTTTGGACAAAACCCATGTTTCGGATTTTCCAGATTCTTCTCCATTTGCCCAGAATATCCAACGCAAAACTGACACTTCTTATTCTAGAGAATTTCTGAGTTGGAATATTTGATGATGATCTGGAGATAAAATCTGCAATCTGGAAAATATCTTGGAGGCTAAAATGGTGAGTGATGTTACAAAATATATTAATAAACCATCATTGATAAAATCATGCATAATAATCATCAATTTATTAAAAATAAAGGAGAGGAAATAATATTTATCCATAAGAGCATACATAATTATAAAATGGAATTATATGATAAATTATGATAAATGACATGATAAAGAAGAGTAGAAATGGATGAAATATGTGTTAAAATGTGATAATAATAATGACATATTAGCGGCCCAAAACACCCCCAAACCGAATATATTGCATGCCCTCATGCAACCCAGAATTGAATATATTGCATGTGCTCATGCAACCCAAAGACAAAACCCATGTGTTAACCAAGCAAAAAAAATTGTTCATCCCAACTCATGAAATGGATGATTTTTTTTCCTGAAATAATGAATATTCAATTTTAGCAAACTTGATGAAGGCGTAACAATTTTTACAGTTGACGTTCAACTACATGTATATGAAGTTGCATAAAAATGTGATATAAGTAACATCAAACTTCATTAACCATTTTCTAAAAAATCAGATCGTTTTGATGCACGGATCATGAGATATAAACAAAATGGTTGTAGGTGATAGTGCATAATTTTCAAAATTTTATGAACTAATTTAGCGTGAAATTATCTGGGTTTGTGTATTTTAATGATACCTCTTTGTTATCCAGAAATCACAAGAATTCAGTTCATAGTTTTAAAGATATATGCAAATCAATTTCTGCACTGTATAAAAATGAAATTGTATGCCTTGAACGAGAAATAAAGTAGAAAAAATCCATCATGTGTAGCAATTCCTCCCCCAAACTGAAGAATTAGTATGTCCTCATGCAATGCTAGAAAAAAAAGAGAGGTGGTTGCTACAATCTGTTGAAATCTATGCTTGGTGTAAAACAACATGGAATAAGGGAGGTGTTGAGAATGAATAAGAATATCAATGGATGATAAAGAATATTACTGACATGGTCATAAGAAATAAATGAAGGAAAGCAACACTCCCCCAAACTGAAAGATGATATGTCTCTGAAAAATTGGAAGTGGTAATGAATGATGATAAATAATGCTCAATGGATTTTCATGAAATTCTCCTAAATTTGTAATAAATCAGAAAATTATGCTATTTTACCTCAAGTGTTACCTCCGAAAAAAAATGTGGAATGACATGTAGGAACTAGCATTTGTTGAAGATGATGTAGGCTAAGCGGATACTGAAAGTGATGCAAAAGGTGGAAGCCATGCAAGCATATCATGTTTGAAGAATTGTGCGCATTCACGAGTTGCGCAAGCCTTTGCTGTTAGTTGCAATAGTGTGGTCGTGCTGCGAATAGAATTCCCCCCTGTTAGTGTGAATTCTTCGTCGAAGTGTACGAAAAAGAACCACTTTAGCTACGCATAACTAATAGCCCTAACAACAATAGAGGCTGCCAAACATCTTCAGATCTGCGATTAGTTATTAAAATGCTGCAACAAACAGATCTATAAATGGAAAGATATTAAGCAGTAAAATAAAAGGTTTGCTCCATGCATCCAACAGACAAGACAAGAACACGATTTTTGAATGAATTTTTATATTACAGGGCACCTGGGAGGAAAACAAGAAGGTGTATCCAGCTCTCCTCAATGGGATGGGTTCTTTGTAGTCCTCAGCACTTCAGATCTAAGCTTTCTCTCTCTTGTAGGTGTAGAAAACCCAATGCAAAATGAAGCTCAATGGGAGCAAATGATGAAAAATGAGACCAAGTGTATAGATCCAGAGTGATCTAATAGGCAACAAAAGGTGAAGAATGATGGGGAAAACCCTCCTATTTATAACAAAATATTGGGTCATTCTAGATCTTGGTGCGTGATTAAAATAATGTTAACCAAATCTAGATCCACCTCTATGGAATATTTTATTATATTTGTTGGAGGGAAAGGGTGTTTGACTTGGGTCAAATCCCTTGATTAGTGAAAATAAATAAATAAATGATTTATTTATCTTTTTAAGGAAGTGGTTGGGAGATAATCAAATAAATAATGATTTATTTGATTAATGGTGGGTGATTTGGTCATACTTAACAAGGAATATTATCTAAATAAGATTTAAATAATTATTCCTAGAAAATAATAAGATAACTAAGGGTTTATCTCATTAATTTCTTTGTTTTTGGGTTAAACATGACTGGGAATAATAATTAAATTATGGTTTAATTAATTATTCCATGAGGAAAATCAAACAAATATAGGCTTGTTTAATATTTCCTTTTGGGGTTTCCTGTTTGAACCATAAACAACCTAATAAATGTGGTTTATTAAGTTATTTAACATAGTGAAGGCAATTTTACTGAGGGTAAAATTGGTCTTACATGGTGTACTTGGGTCCATCTAATGATGGTAGGTTAGATGACCAAAAAATGGTGTAGAGGACATCCGATGTAGATGTGAACGGTTGTTGACCGGAGTATCAGAGCGCGGGTGGCAGGATCTAGACGACTAGTTCATAGAGCCATGTGTTGGTCTTCCCTCGGAGTGGCGAGGTGTCATGCGGCGCGTGGCGATAGCCGGTTAGGCGATGCATGATCTACAGGCTGCAGGGGCAGCGCCCTTGGCTCGGGATCCTCCAGATAGTGATTAGGGATGGGGCATGTGGTGCCCCCTAGGATGTATGTAGGGGCGTATGGTGCCCCCATTGATGTATGTAGGGGCATGTGGTGCCCCCTAGGATGTAGGTAGGGGCATATGGTGCCCCCAGTGATGTATGTAGGGGCAGGTGCGGAGGTCCACAGAGATATGGGTGGAGGAATCCGGGGTATGGGTGGAACAAAGGGGATCAGGCGAAACGACAGGGGAGGATGCAGGGGGACTGGGCTCCGGGTGTCTCGCAGAGGAGGATAGGTAAAGAATGGTCGAGGCGGATTCCGTCATCTGAACATCATGGGGAGGGATGACGATGGGAGCGGGGGGATCCTCGGATTGACCCAAAGCATACTGCGCGAGGATGGGAGAGGCGGATTGATTCTGTTCAACCTCGTACTCTCGAATGACCTCTAAAGAGGCGCGGTAATGCGTGAGGTGAGGACAATGGTGGGAGTAATGGCCATGGACACCACACAAAGCGCAGGGTTTTTTGGTGCGGAGAGTCTTGGGGTTCTTGGTTACGGACGAAGAAGGAACGGAGGCTTCAGGGACCGTAGACTCGGGGAACGCGACTTTAACCATGGGCTGGATACGGGGCAACTCGGGACAAGCATGGGTGGCATGACCGGCGACATCGCACAAGGCACAGGGCTTGGCGGGTGGGGGAGGGGCCGGGTCAGTCGTGGTGGTCTTATCGTTGGGTGCCCCCTTACGAGTTTTTTTTTCTTCCCGGGAGCCGTCACGACAGGAGAGGGATCCTGTGGAGGTGCTGGAGGCACAGTGGCAACGGAAGAAGCGAGGGGGACCGGTTGGATCGGTGTCAAAGCCATGTAGGGTTTGGGGTGACCAGGACGGGTGGCGGCTGGAGGGTCAAGGTACCAGACCAGAATGCCCAAGGTTAGGTTAGGGAGAGAGAGGGTGGCCATGACTGGGACAGAATATACTCCGGGAGGGGGAGCTAGGAAAGGGATCTGCCCAGCAGGGTAATGACCAGGAGGGACGGCTCCGAGATGGTTAAGGCCAGGGGGAACCGAGCCAGGAGGATAAAGGGGTTCATGGATACCAGCTGCAGGAGGAGGGCCAGAAGTGGGAGGTCCAACTGGTGGAGAGGTATGGCTAGGAGCAGGTTGCGGGGGGTGGAGGGGAGGTTGCGGACTAGCCGAAGTAGGCAGTTTAAGGGTGGCCTGAGACGATTGCATCATGCAAACATTTGATAAGCTGGGATCAGTGATAGGAGGAGGAGGAAGACAAGGAAAAGTGCCAAGTAGGGAGGAGTCCTTGTAAACGCCGGGGGAGACACTGGTCAAGGAATCGACGGTTTGCTTGTTGGCTACAGAAGAGATGGTTGTCTCAGGTGAGGCCTGAGAGGGGGGCTCATGATATGTCAACTGGTCAATGGTGACTATCTTTCCATTATGGGGAAAAGACATCTTGCGAAATACCGCGGATGGGACAGCAGACATAGCATAGGTGTAGCTTCGCCCCAAAAGAATGTTGTAGTCTAGCGGGGCGTTAATGACTTCGACGTCAACGCAAACAGTCTTACTGGCGAGGGTGATAGGGCAATTACGAAACAAGCCAATGGGCTGGGAAGCATGACCGTCCCACGCTCTAAGGGTGATCGTGGAAGGGGCCAGCTCAGGGGATTCGAGTTGCTTCCAAACCGAAGCGGACATCATGCAGGTGGATTTCCCCTCGCCAATTATACACCGGGAAACGATGGCGTTCCGTATTTTGACTGAGATTTGGAAGGCGACGGAAGGAGGGAGGGGAGGGTGGTCCGATTGAGTGGCGTCGAAAACAATAATTTGGTCGTCAGTAGGATCTACAGCCCCCACGGCAGATAGTAGAGCCTTCTTTTGGGAAGGGCATGACTGGAGGAGTTCCAGTGTGGAAATGGCCGCAGGGGATTGCGCCAAATCATCTACTATGATATACGACTGAGCGGTTCGGCTGGAAGCAGCATTTCGGCG